>JAKUCV010006610.1:373225-386042 GCA_028386065.3 Turnera subulata | reverse complement strand
TTAATCATGTGATTAACTATTAATCATGTGATAATCAGTTCGTCCATATTACGGGCGATTCCGATCCGGACCAGAAAATAACCGATACCTCCTTAGTTATTTTCCGGTGTGATTTTTCGAGAAATTCCGAAACCCGAAAAATACCAACTTAGTTTCGTAAAATTCGCGGGAAAATCACGAGCGCGGGAAAACACTCGGATTCGAAAAACGACTCCCGATTTACCTTGAATTAATTACCCAAGATTAATTCAACAGTAAATCACGGTAAATAGACTTTTACAGTCCGGTAAAAATCCAAAATTTTACCCGGGCTGTTACATCATACTTTCTATATTTTTCTCAAAGTGAATATATTTTTTTAAAAATTAAATACCAAAATAATTATATAAACAGATATATATATATATATATATATATTTTTAAAAATTAAAACAAACCCAATCCGGCAACCCAGACCCAGGGAGGCGCTACCCGGCCGCGACCCGCCCAGAGGAATCGGATCCTCACCTTAAGAACGGCGGCGGCGGCGCGACGCAGCTCGAGGATGGGGTCACGAGGCGCGGCGAGAGGCGGCGACGCTGGAACGACAGGAGGAGAGGCGCGGCGGCGACGGCAGAAGGCGGGAGGCGCGAGGGAGGTGGATCCGTGGGTTTTCCGCCGGGTCAAAGGCGCGTCACGGCGGCTCCGGCGATGGAATACGACGGGGGCGACGGGGTTGAGTTCGCGACGGCACGACGAGCGTGCTGGTGGCGGCGGTGTGTCAAGACTCGACGCCAATCGCTTCCAGGTGAACAGTAACCCGAGGGAACTCCGGTTGACGATGAACAGTTCCCTTTTTTTTTCTCTATTTTGTTTTCTTTTTCTGTATTTTCCTTATTTTCTTTTCTTTTTTTTCTTTTTCTTTTCTCTATTTTCTGATTGGTTCTTTTTTTTTTTCATTCCCTCTCTTTTTTTCTGCTTTTTCTTTTTTTTCTTTTTTTCTTTTTTTCTCTTTTTTTTCTCTCTTTTTTTTTTCTTTCTCTCTTTTTTTCTTTTTTCTCTCCTTTTCTTTTTCTTCTCCTCTTCCTCTTCTCCTGCTTCCTTCTTCTTTTTATAGACGTGAAAACGCTGTGTATCATGTGATTCCTCAATAATGCAGCCTGTCTGCATTATAGAGCGAGTCCAGTCCGGACCAGAAAATAACTGATACCCCCTTAGTTATTTTCCGGCGTGATTTTTTCTGAGGATTCCGGGACCCAAAAAATACCGACTTAGGCCCGAAAAATCCACGGAAAAATCTCGAGCGCGGGAAAAGCCTCGGTTTCGAAAAAAAACACCCGGTTTACCTTGAATTAATTACCCAAGATTAATTCAACAGTAAATCACGGTAAAAAGACTTTTACAGTCCCGGTAAAAATTAAAATTTTTACCCAGGCTGTTACACTTCTTCCCCACAGTTCTATTATTTTCTAGTAGTTATTGTTCTTTATAATTCCTGGTAGTTGTTGAGAAGATACAAATAGGCTTATATATTAATCATTATCTTGATAGAACTTATATAAAAATAGAAAATATAAATAAATGATATAATGTAAACAATTTTTTTTATAATCTAGACAAACGGATACACATTGTTTAGAATTAGTTTTAGTATTATAAAAAGAATTTATAAATCAATTATTGTTGATAATATTTTTTATTCCTTTAATATTCTAATCTATATAATTTCAATTATTAAATTATATTATTAATAAAAATATTATTAAATTAAATTATTATTTTTATTATTATTTTTTAATAGTAGTTGTTCATGTTGGTAGTTTCGTTAACAATTCCATTGTACTTCAATTTTTTTCTTTATAATTCTTGTTGATAATAACTTCAAATATATTAGTCATGAATTATTGTGATAGTACAATGACTACATTTTAAATTCCAGGTGAGTATAAGGACCAAAATTCACTTTATCTCTATTTAGGATTTTGCCATATTTCCTTTGTGGCAGGCAGTGAAAAACATAAAGAGAAAGAGGGAGAAGCTTAGCTTAGCAGGGATGGTTGCTATATGATATCATGCGTGATGTCGATCAAAAGATTTCCAATAGAATACTTCATAGTTTCCAATTCAGAGCTTATATTCTAGACCATTGTCTCTGCCCCGTTAGGTTGTATGCGATAATCTTAGTTTGGCATCGAAACAATCTTAGGTAATAATAATATTAACAATTAATGACTTATAATTTATTAATTATAATAATATTAATAATTATAATGAAGGGTATTTTTGTAATGACTATTATGCCTTTAGTTCTAATAGAAAAGAGAAGGGTAGTTTGGTATTTCAATTTTATAAGTTTTGGTGACTTGGTGCTTTTATATATAGTACTAGTTTTTATCCACGTGCAGTGCACGTGATTATTGTAATGTATGACTCTATTATAAATATAAAATTTTGCTTAAGGTTGATCATGTTAATTTATGAGTAAATAAAGTAAGATGATTAGTTATTTTTTTCTTAATTTCAAATCAATCATTCATCCTATTTTAATATAAGACATATCATTCTTTTTTAAAATTTTCATTTCAATTAATTTTCCTAGATAAAATAAATAGATCTGCTTAATCTTTTTTTTTTTTGAGAATAGATCTGCTTAATTTTTATTTTATGTTGTTTGATTGAATTCAAACTTTTATATATGGTATAGATAGATAGCTCTTTTTAACTATACAAAAAATAAATAGATCTGCTTACTAAAAATAAATAGATCTGCTTACTTTTTGTGTAAAACTAAATATTTTAATTAATAACACTTGACCTTTTTTTTATATAAACAGTCGTATAGTATTATTTTTTTTGAAAATTTTATATTTTAACTACTTCTCTTTTTATTATATATAGTTCATATTTATAATTTTTGACATTGTATTTTGTTAATATTTTTTATTAATTATTTTTACAAAATTTAAATTTTTAAATGCAATTTTACGAAGCAAAATATTCAACAATTGTTCATTACATCTCCATACTCCTTTTACGGAGCTAAAAATTTATATATTTTGTCTTATTTTTATTACTTTAATAACGTAGGGAATAAGATTTGCAAGGTATTAAGTTCATAAAATTTTCAATAGAAAATAATTTTGCAACTAAATGATAGTAAAAAATACATTATAAAAAAATGAATGCATTAAAACTAAATCTGTAAAAACTTCCTTCTAAACCACTTTTTTTTTGTTTGTGTGTTGCTCCAATGAGTATACTCCTTCCTAATTAATACATTAGTTGTTGATATAGAAACTCCTCTAGATAGAGTAACATATACCTCACTATGTGTAAACACATCTTCTGAAGATACACACCGACATGCAGTATTGTTTGTCATTGTGCCGTATTTATCGTCACAGGAAAATGCAATCTAATTGGAATTATTTTCTTATAAACTTAATGGGTAACCTTCATTTTCTGGTGGACAGAGAGGTATGTTCGTCTGAAAAAAATTTTCACCGCATGTTGGCCTACGGTGATTTCTACATGTATTACATTCATAAAATACCTTGAGTTGCCGAAAAAACAATAGTGGTGCCAATTGATTCTTTTTACCAGCAAAAGAAATATAAATAAAATAATAAAAAAGACGCAAAAAAACACAAATACCTTGAGTTGTTTAGAAAAAATATTGATGCCTATTGTTTTTTTGCCAGTTAAAGAAATATACATAAAACCACTAATAATTTTAGCGAAGAGTCATTATCATAGTAAAACAAAAAATTAAATCAGCTCTTGCTATATGGAAATATAAATCAAGTAGTCTAGCTTGTTTATATTAGAACGCATCGTTGCAATGGTCATCTAGGAGTCTTTATGCTATTTTTTTTATTTTTTTCGTTTTTTTGCGATGACAATTAAACCATTACTTATAATATACTAATAATAAAAGATAGGCCATGAAATATTAAATCAGCTCTTCCTATATGGAAAATACAAATCAAGTAGTCTAGCTTATTTATATTAGGACTCATCGTTGCAATGGTCATCTAGGAGTCTTTATGTTATTTTTTAAAAAATTTTTTTCGTACTTTTATGATGACAATTAAACCAATACTTATAATATACTAATAAAAAAGATAGAGGTATTTTGGTATTTTAATTTTACAAGTTTTGGTCACTTCGTGCTTTTATATATAGTATAGATAGATGTATTTGAGATGATTAAGGGCCTTGAAAATTGTGTGAAACTTTTTCTGAATCAATAAGCCTTTTAAGAGGCTATGGGCTTTAGTCCTGGGTGTTATTTTGGACTCAGATACCACACTTAAGGTTTAAATCGCGAGTAGTCCATTAAATTGGGGAGAGAGTCAATAAAAATGAGATCCAGTATGGATAGATAACACAATAATTCAAATCTTTTTTTTTTTTTTTTGAGAAAGATGATTACAATAATTCAAAAACCTTAAATATTAATTGCATTGGTCTTATCTAGTTATAAATCTTCTAATGTGGGATATGTTTTTTAGTCTTGAATACCCAACGCATCAGCATTTGTCACAAGTCGAATTAGCACTCTTCTTACGTTGAAGCAAATTACAAACTCAAAGTTGACTAATCAATATTGATAGGAAACTTATACTCAATTATATGGCCAAGGAATTAGTGGAGAGATTTAGGCTTTAAGAAAACTTCAATAGCAGAAAATTTTTAGATAAATGATTATCTGGTAGAAGATTATACCATGATCCATCGTCAACTGGGCGTAGTCATTATCAAATTATTATTGATGTTGTTTCCATAAAAAAATATGAACTACCTTTCGGGAATCTTTGACAAACCTGGAATATTACATTGTAGTAGAGAGCACTTTTTCCCTTTTTATTAAACGAGCAACTGTTGAACATGAGACATTATGGTACACGGTTATCCTTGCTTCTGCAATATTGCATAGACAAGTGTGTACAAGTTGAAAATCTCACCCAGGATAAAAACAGAACATGACTAATATATATATAAAACCAGAGAACTTAGTTTTGTTGTGCAGTCGTGTGAAAGCAACTCAATTTGGAAGTGGCATCTTCTTCTTATTACTATTATTTCTTTTTTTGATTAAAGTGCATCTTTTCTTTCAGGCTTATGGATTCAACCGGCACCACTACCAAACAGAGACCTTGACTTCATTTAGTGGATGCCCATAAATATTTGAAGGCCTAGTGCATATATATATCCATCACCGACAAAGTTACCAGGTTTCCAGCTAAAAGTGTCACCGTATATTCTAATTAGGTTTTGAGCTCAATTAAAGAACCTTATTCAATGAAAGTTGTACTACCCAATTACTTCGTTCAGTGATTTGTTCATTAATTGGCCAATTACGTGTCCTCTTGAAAGAATTTGAGACCCTCTCAATCGCATCATTTGCTACCTAACATCATAATTCATCGCTAATCGCCCATTAAAACCCTGGCCCTAGTTAAAAGTGAAGACTTACAAATATATAAAGAGAAATTGACTTGTAGAGGAGACTTGAAGATAAAGAGAAAGACCGACCATGTTTGACAATATATAATCTGCAACAGATGATATATCTTTCCGACCATTACTTTTACCTAAACCACTTCATATTTTCAGGGTATGGATATGATAATTGCAGAGACCAAAAGCCGGCATTTAACAACCCATTCAAACCAAACTTTTAGCCACTTCCTTTTGATTGCGGACCCTTTCTTCGGGAGACAACTTATACCAAGAAATTCGACCAAAAAGGGATTGATGAGTGATTCCACACCTAAATATATAATCGTTGTTGATGCTAATTAATCATATCAGGTTTTAGTTTAGCATGCACTTGGCAGGAAAACATTCTCAGTCAACACCTGCCTAACACGTACCTACTTAGCCTAATCCACACCATAGATATGTTTCCTTGTCTCGGATATAATCACCCTTTATATATGTGTTCCTTGTCGATGATTACCTTAATAATCAAATCTTTGCCCATACATGCATCATAACCGCTTTGATCAATCTTCTACTAGTATTTCTTTTCTTGCACCTTAATTATGATGATGTACATACTTAGAATCCATACATTTGCTTTAGCATATCAAAGCTAGATGTGAGATTTGAGAGGCAGTCTAACTTTTATATATCCTTAATATCTTTTTGGCAATGCACTATTGCCATAGTTTTGTGGAAAACCTGGAGATACCTGATTGACCGATGAAAACTATATTAGTAGCTTCTTAAAAAAAAAAAAAAAGCTCAATTTGAAAGTAAAGAGGAAATGAAAAGGGACGGGAATGGAAGGTGAGAAAGGAAAAATTTTAGCTTGATTTGTTTGGAAATGAATGGAGATAGTGGGTAATATTTGCAAATATATAAATATTTTTATTTTTGAATTATGTTTTTAAAAGAGAAGAGGTTAGTTTAACCACCCGGTTTGAAGACTGTCACTACAAACTAACACGGGATCTTTTCAACATGTTTTGTCCTCACTCGCATGTTTTCTAAGAATTGTTCTAAGTCAAACACGCTTAACTTTGGAGTTTTTATGGAATGAACACCGAAAAAGTAGGAGCACCTTTACGATGTAGTTAGTACTCATTAAACCGTTTAATCCATTATATAGTTCCTTGCCTGTACAACTTTGAAATCACTTTATTTAAACTATTCTTAATTACACATTCTCATACCTATATAATTACAAAACTATCCAACTGTGTCGCCTCATCCCCACACAGTGTTAAATCTTTCCTATTCCAGTGTGGATTCCGTTCATTTATGTGTCCCTCTGTCTAGAAGCCTGCCAGAAGCCACTCCTTGTATGTGCTCTCCTCAACACTGGTGTACACTTCCTGCCTTTGTCGAGCCCGGATGTCAGATGCCCACCAACATCCACTAATTTTGTCCCTGAGTCCCGCACCGTACTAGGGAGTTTTGGCTTCGCTACCAAGCCAAAATGACCCGAAGATACAATTACCAAATACACAGTAAATATGAAAGTATAATACAACTACGTGGCAAAATACAATGCGTCGCTTGAGCACAGGGACACTCATCGATAACACAACGGAAGCAATTTATATTTTCAATGACAACTGTATAAAAATGAAAGAATCTGGAGCCGGCAAAGGGAAACTAGAGCCTCATGGATGTAATCCTTTCTACAATCAAATAACATGTGTGAGTAGTATGAATGTTAAGGCCAAACCACCGTCTCTTCTTAACAAATAAACCAATGTACAGAAACGAACGCCATAATAACATGAAACTAATTAGCATAAAAAAATAACACGAAACTAATAGGAATTGCAACAACGCAAACAACAGGAATGACAAGAAAGCAAACAACAGGAATGGCAACAAAGCAAACAACAGGAATGACAAGAATGCAAACAACAGGAATGGCAACAAAGCAAACAATAAGAATGGCAATAATGCACAAAACAACCAAAACCAACCATCGCTGAAACGACCGCATCCCAAAACCAAATATACAAAAACATAAATAACAATGAAAAGACAAAAATGCCCTTGAGTCCATGGATGCCAAAAACCTCCGAGTAAATTAACTCATCCATATCACACAGTAGCAAAATAAACATCGGGACACTAGAAGACTAAAAAAAAAAATAAATCAGGCTCAACAAGCCAAGTAAACACCGACAAACTAACCGGGATAACAAATGATCAATCCAAATATAACAAAACAGCATCCCGATAAGTTATACAGCGGAAATCAATAACGAGTCCAATGACAAATGCAAACATATGGAGTGTCAACCTATGGATCCGTTCCCGAAGGAAAGTAGGCACAGTTACCTGAATGCGTCCCTGATCCACGATCGGTTAACCTGTGTAAAAACTGTGAGGGGGTGAGACCAACCACTGTCTCACCACAAACAAATAAACCAGAATATACTAGTACAAATCAACCACGAATACATCAGTATTTGGCAACAATAGCCACAGTGCACAAACAAGTCACAGTGCACAATACAAAGTCAAGATCAGACTTTATTCCCTTACCTATCATTAAACAACTTATTATTGTTATGCTTAAATATATCATTAGCGTTGGATATTTTATTAGGGCCCTCTACTGTGTGCATCGGGCGCGGTAGCGACTGGCCAGCTCCCCAGGGCGTATCCCCAACATAGAACATATATATACGTATATCAATACACCGGAATGGGTAAGTTCCGACAAAAGAAAATCACTAACAACCAAGTGGCCCACAGCTCTACGAGGGGTGCTCTCCTCAAAGGATTATATAAACAAGAATCTTGGGGCACACCCGTCAGTCCCCAAGTCGCCAGCTCTGTGAGGGGTGCTCTCACCAAAAGAATAGGTAATAACAAATAACCAAGGTGAAACGCCCCGACCCGAATTTACCGTACACAATAAACACAGGCCGGAACTGTGACAACCCAACTAAAATCAACCTAAGCATACAGTGTATACAACAAATATTCGGGCTCGACAGCCCATAATAAAATCAACAATGAAATCTCAACCGGCCCAATGGCCCAACATTAATAAAAACATGCACAGCGGAAGACTTTAAATAACTAACACTGTATGCGACACATGCAAACTATGGATCCAAGCCCGTCCAAGGGATAACGCTGTAGCCTGTCTGGAATGCACCAAGCCTGTACATGAAACAACTCATCCTACGGGATGAAAGCCCGCAGGTGAGGGGTGAGTCCGAAGTGCTCACGACAATGGAAAGACGATCAGTATGCACACTAAAAATTACTCAAGTCCAAAAACAACAGTCAAACCAAAAGACTCGACCCAAAGTCGAAAAGACTCAATAAAAATCCAATTATCTAATTTTATCTTTTCTGGGCCCCGTCACGGATAAGCTAGGGTCGTACCAGGTTATCAACCTGTTCCTGGTGCCAGATCAAAAAGAACCCAGGGATAGACATCCCAAAAATAACAAACCGGGATAGACATCCCAAGCATAGACATGCTTATCAAACGAACCCAGATCATGGCCACCACGAAACAGTCTCTAACTATCCGGTCGTACCTCTACTTACCACGTGACAATTATATTACCGTCGTCAAAAACCAAACTCAGGGATCGACATCCCTAACCAAAATACCAAGGATCGACATCCTTGTCACTATTCATTATTAATTCCATTTACTTATTCCAAACGACACAGAAAATCAATACGGGGATAAACATCCCAAAAACCAAACAGAACACCGGGATAAACATCCCAAACCAAAACACAGCAAAAGCAACAATCGACAATGCACATTCATCAAAACATAATAACCGAGTAATATAGGCACATATTGAAGGAAATCCATCCTCACCTTGGCCGATTACTCAACTTCGGAAATAATGTCCGGTCCGACACCGGCTCCTCGGGTAACTGCCCGATATCCAACCTATACCACAAATCAATATACACTCACATAAATGCACATATTCGGTATGCAATGATGCCAATACTACGAATTGATCCCATCCCGATTCCTTTATTATTTCCATTTATCGAAAATAATTTACCGTACGTATATCCGAATATAATTTCGGTACCATACTTTAATTAAAATAATTTTTCAAAGTAATTTTCATAAAATAACTATAATTTCCAAAATAATAATTTCCATCATTTTTCAGAAAAATAATAACCTATTTATAATTTTCAGAAAATATTCATAGTATTTATCTTTTTCTAAATACATATACAATTTAATTTTCCAACACAAAATATGATTAACTTTAATTCCCAAAATACATATTTATATACATATACCATAATCATAATTTTCCAGAGAAAATAATACACATACTGAATTTTCAGAAATTAATTTTAAGGCTTATATATAATTTCCAGAATATATATATCATGGTATAAAACATAATAATAATGTTCAAACAAAATATAGTTATATTAATTTTCCAAGAATCAAAATAAATATTTTTCTCCCAAAATACCATGATTAAAGCTGTCCATAATTTTTCAAAACAAGTATATATATATTTTTTAAATTAAATACCTGTAATTATATAACAGATTTATATATATTATTAAATGAAATTAAAAAAATAAAAAAAAAGATCCGGACAGCCCAGGCGCGACCCGGCAACCCAGGGGCGCGACCCGGTTGCAACCCGCCCAGACGAAAAGGGCTGCTCACCTGCAGCGGCGAACGGCGGCGCGACGCAGAGCGGGGAAGGCGTCACGATGCGCGGCGCGAGGCGGCGACTCCACGGGTTGCGGAAAGGAGGCGCGGCGACGACAGACGGCAGAGCAGCGGCGCGGAGAGCTGGATCCGCGGGTCTGCTCGCGGGTCAAGCGCGCGTGACAGCGACTCCGGCGACGGCACGACTCGCGGGCGACGGTGGTGGGGTCGCGTCGGCCCTGCGACCATGGTGGTGGTGTCGGTGCGGCGAGAAGACGCCGGGAACAGCTACGGGTGAACAGTGCAGAGGCGGGTGACGCACTGTTCATCCCCTTCTTCCTTTTTTTCCCGAATTTCTTTCTTTCTTTTTTTTTCTTTTCTCTATTTTTCTGATTTTCCTTTTTTTCTGTTTCTTTTTTTTTCTTTCTTTTTATTCTGATTGGTTCTTTTTCTTTTTTCTGATTTTTCTTCCTTTTTTTTCTTTTTCCTTTTTTTTCTTTTTTTCTCTTTTTTTTTCTTTTCTCTCTTTTCTCTCTTTTTTTCTTTTTCTCTCCTCTTTTTTTTTCCTTCTCCTCCACCGGCTGCCATCCTCTTTTATAAACTGATTTTTACTGTTATCCATGTGAGTAACAATAATGCAGTTTGTCTGCATTACGGGCGAATCCGATCCGGACCAGAAAATAACCGATACCTCCTTAGTTATTTTCCGGTGTGATTTTCCGAGAAATTCCGAAACCCGAAAAATACCAAATTAGTTTCGAAAAATCCACGGGAAAATCACGAGCGCGGGAAAACACTCGGATTCGAAAAACGACTCCCGATTTACCTTGAATTAATTACCCAAGATTAATTCAACAGTAAATCACGGTAAATAGACTTTTACAGTCCGGTAAAAATCCAAAATTTTTACCCGGGCTGTTACAGACTACCCACCTTAAAAAGAATTTCGTCCCCGAAATTCTGTCTTATCCGTGGGTCCTTCCACGATAAGATTCTGGCACACTCTGCCAGGTGTCCAACCTCAACATGAGATACCGCTTATACCCTTAAGCGACATCTCATCCGCTTATAAATACCAAACCCTCATAACATGCATACTCACACACAGTCATGAATTCTCCACTGAGATCAAGGACAACTTCTGGCTCCGAGAACGACAGCTACATCAGCGGCAGAGCTTTCCCAACAAGCTCCGATGACGAACCTCCGAAGAAACGCTTCAAGACCAACATCATCGGTCTGCAAGAGCACATGGTCGTTTCCCCAAAACGACAGAAGAAGCGGGTCCCTAAGAAAACTGAAGACAGGAAAGGAAAGGCAGTTGCAGAGAGCAGCACTCCGCAACAGAAGCTGACGCAACTGAACTTCTCCCTGAAGAAGATCAGCTCGGCGGTGGCGCAGATAGAACTGGCGTGCATGGAACTCTTCCGGCACATGGAAAATGCCAAAAAGATTGTAAAAGACCTAGAGAAGCAAGTAACTCCATAGAGAGTACTTCTCCTCCTGTTGTAATCCTTTATGAAATAAATAAAATAATTTTCCTTTTAAAATCAAAACTCTCTTATGTTATAAAATCTTATGTTAAATGGAAAAATAAAACATCTCAAAGTAAAACAAAAATCAATAATAAGAATGTAAAATCAAATATAAAGAAATTAAAAACAAAACTCATTTAACAAAATCAAAACAAAAAGAAATTAAAACAAAATATGTTTTCATGAACGGTGCTCGTATCGGACGAAAACACCCTCGAACCAAGAAACGTGATACGCGCAACTAACGGTGACGTCGGTTCCCACGTGAAAAAGACGTCCGTTAACACGCACAGCGATGATCACGGGAACGCCCTGTGTCGTTAACTCGCACGACGATGATCACGAGCACATCCTGTGTCTCTCGAAAGACACGTTACCCACTTGTTCACAAATTGTCCGCATGAGCCAAAAACGTCTGTCTCGTCTCGTATCTCTCCACGATGTCCGAACAGTTGTAAACGTGTCGCACATGCACTCTACTCGAGGTACGGTCCCATCCGTCTAGCCTCAACGGTCACGGATGCAAGTGATAAAAGATGCAAGAAAATATAGTAAGACCATGAAAAGAAAGGACAAAGTAGCCAGAGCGAAAGAAAACCAAGAAGTGGAAAAAGGCTGAAAAACTCTGGCATGGGTCCGAAAAACGCGTAAAGCAATAAATGCAAGCAACGGTAAATTCAAAAAAACAAAATCTTTAAAATCAAAAACGGTAATCACGCTCCCCGTAAGTGTATAAAAGAAGGAGCGATGATGTGTAAATCATCAAAGCATAAAGAGCAAACAAAACTCTCAAGAAAAACAAAAACACAACGCTCCAAAATCAAAACCCCACACGTCCAAAAACGATGCCTGCTCCATCTTCCGTGTTCTTCGTTGAAGGTGCCAACCTTGGCAGGAGAAACCGTCTGGCGTACAGCATGGTCAACGAGCGTGCTGAAGAGCTACCGAACGAGCTCGGCAGAATGCCACGACTGGTCTTCGTCGACGAACTCTACTCGTCGCGGTTCTTCGTCACTCCAATGGAAGAGGTGTTCTTCCTAGAGGATCGCGGCACACTGAGGACATCCTACTACGGCTCAGCAAACTCCGTGATGTTCTTCATCTCGGATAGGCTTCAAGAGTTCAACCTGGAGTCCACTTGCCAGACTGTGGAGCAAGG